>OY804578.1:134820251-134858688 GCA_963680875.1 Bathymodiolus brooksi
TACTGAACATTACTATATGCATAAATAAAGAGTTACAGTCTGGCGACAACTGTAGCATGTTGTTATATCTTTGACAATAATCCAGAGGCTCAACTGGCTGTAACTAAATTTATAGCTTGAATTACGGTACTGTACATGTAAATATATATAACTAGAGACTGGCGTCTTTGCCACTGCTATTCTAATTGATGGTAACATTCAAGTCTGTGTCAAACTCATCAAAGAGTGGATGTATGGTGTAGTTATATTTTTGCATGTGTGTGTGTGTATGTTGATACGGGATTAAAACTATATAACTTACCACTGCCGTAGCATTAGAGGCTAGCATTTCCGCAGGTGTTAACACAGCAAAATAGGCAACATTAGCTAACAAGTAAATAATTGTAACTAATGGAATGGAGATACCTATAGCACGAGGTAAATTTCTGAAAAAGAAAATTCAGTCGTTATGTTTTTTCACTTCTATAACCAGGATTATATTTTACAATGGAGAATTGATTCTAAGATCAAAATCCATATATCCCTTATAGTTATAGTGGTGGGGTACAATCACAAAATATATTTCAAAAGCTATTAAAAAAAACCAATTCAATATGTCTTTACTTAAATAAAATACAGTCAAAACCTAAAGGTCAAATCTATATACAATGTATAAAGGGCACTCAATGGAACCTGAAAATGTGTCCTTTATATACAGGTAAACATTATACCCTATTCATCAATGGGAAAAATGAGACTGCCCTTTAAAGAGAGTGATTTGTTATATGAGGTGCCCTTTACGGCAGGTTTGACTGTATAACAGCTTAACTCACCAGGAAAAAATCATTACAAACTTTGAAAATGGGAGAGATATGCTGCAAAAGTATTATAGGATTAAGGAATTTTCAAGCCAAGTTTCTTTTAAATGGTCGAGTGTTTGAAGAGAAATAGAACCAAAACCTAATGTATGTTCCACATTGGTCGTTATCTTAAATTTATGATCATTAAACTAGAGGCTCACCTAGTTATGTTTATGAATGTTTGTGTTCAAGTTTGAGGTTTTTGAGAATACAATGTAACATTATATTCATATTTCTATCATAGATAAACATTTAACAATGTTCTGTGAAGTCCTCAAACTTGGATTCTGATCTACACAAAAAAGGAAAATGATAATCCAGTGACTATGTACCATTTTGATTCAATCTATTTCTAGTATCTGATAAAAAAAAAAATCATTTCCCCATAATTATTGTCCTATGTCCTGCAGTAACAGCCATCTTGGATTTCCAATCGACACAAAAAAAACACACATTTTGTTAAGGACCTCCCAAGGAACATTCCAGCCATGCTTGTTGTTAAATGGCATGAGATTTAATACTAAATATAATATAGGGTCATATACTAAAATTTTGTCCTGTGGTGATGGCCATCTTGGATTTCCGATCAACACAAAAAAATAAACAATGGCAAGGGACCATCCAATAATTATTCATATACCATTCATGTTCAATCAGATTTGTACTTTCTGAGAAATCCCCCCCTCCCCCACAGGGTCCTACGTTAAAAATTAATTTCAGAGAAGAAGAAGACAATGTCAAAACCATAAGTGTAAAATGATGACAATAGGCTAAATGGTCCTGTGCACAAAGTGATCTAAATTAGTCTAATTTCATTATTTTGTTGGTTTATTTGCCTTTCTAATGACTTTTTATGATTTAGTACACCAAAAGACTGTTCAATGGCTGAAACATATATAAATAAATGTAAAATTTTAGGGACTGCAAAAAAAGAATATTTTAAGAGAATTGAGATGGAAAACTTAATGTACCCTGTATGTCTTTTTCATTACATTTTAAAGACAAAGTTATACAAATCAAATAATTACATAAAACCAAATCAAATAAAAATGTCTGTATTTTGGTCCAATCTATTCAAACAACAAATGAATTCCTAAACAACAAACAGAGTGTTAATGTACTGTATTAACATATAAAACTGTCCTTTATGTGATAAACCTGTTGATACAGTACTTTGTAGTAAAAACAAATAGGAACATAACACATTCCTTCAAATTCAATATACCTAATACTAGCTGTAGTATATCAAACAATACAAAGGAAATGCAGGATTAGCCCTTTATAGAATTATTATATTTAAAATAGAATTATTATATTTAAAACAAAATTAACTAGCCACTTAATAAACAGTTTAAATGTTGACTTAAGATATTAAGTCAAGCTGCTAAGTGTTTAGTGGATGACCCACATTTAATATCATCATTTTAAAAGACTTTTATTAAGCCACCAGTATAACAAATTCTTATTTGACCGGTAAATATTTATTTTACATGCTTATCTGATAACAAGAACTATTTCTAGCCCCTCTTTTATAGTACATATAGTTACAATATTATATAAACTGACCAAGACTGAATTCTTTTCAAACATGTAGAAATTGAAAAGTTTTATCAAATTGATTTCTGTTATTTTATAATGTTCTCAAAATTGACATAAAAAAATATGGCATCTATTTTAAGAGCATTTTGTCTTCAGAATGAAATTTCAATAAATGTGATTTATCTATGGACACTATATCCGAAGAAAAGGTCAAGTTCATTGGTTTTTATGGTCACTTTCAGTCATTATGACTACTAGATTTAATGGATATTATTATGGATTAATGGATAAGATCAAGATAATGCTCAGAAACAGGGGGCCATGGTGGCCATGATCGTATGGTAGCTAGATTTACAACTACCTATGCAATCAGTGCCTATCACCACTGAAGTTGTGGGTTCGACACCTGCTCAGGGTGAGGTGTACAACATTATGTGATAAAGTTTATCAGTGACTTGCGGCAGGTCGGTGGTTTTCTACAGGTCCTCCACTTTCCTCCACCAATAAAACTGACCATCACAATATAACTGAAATATTGTTAAACACCATGAAAGCAAACCAAACTAATACTCAGAAATGTTATAGGAAAATTTATACAATATGTCTGCTCTCATAGTACATCTTTCAGAATCACCCCCCTCCTTCCTCATTAACATAAATGACTATCTATAACTTTTATAAGCCTAGGACCAAAGGTATAGTTCACTCTTTGGAGGAAAAGAGTTATTTATTTCATCAGTTTCTATCTCAACATATACGTGTCTGACTAACAAATAAAATCTAATGTTATTCTCCCAAGAAGAGTTTGAAGATACCAAAGGAGTATCAGAATCTATAAATCAAAGAAGGACAGACAACACAATGGCCAAAAGGACAAACAACAATCTACAAAACATTACACATAAAACTAAAGATCAAGTAACATGAACCCCACTAAAACCTGGAGGTGAACTCCGGTGCTTCGGATGGGTAAGCACTTCCTGCTACACTAATGCCAACCATCCCCATTTCTCCTGTCCAGTCATTCCAATGAGGTGAACTCTGGTGCTTCGGATGGGTAAGCACTTCCTGCTACACTAATGCCAACCATCCCCATTTCTCCTGTCCAGTCATTCCAATGAGGTGAACTCTGGTGCTTCGGATGGGTAAGCACTTCCTGCTACACTAATGCCAACCATCCCCATTTCTCCTGTCCAGTCATTCCAATGTCTACCAAATAACTTTTATCCCTAATCATGTAATGATCTAAAAATCACAGAACTACAAAGTAATTGTAGACATTTATACAATGTATCTGATACTTACTTGTATGGATTTTTCAATTCCTCTGTCACAAAGTTCAAATAATTCCTGTAAAAAAAAGAAGATAATTGCTATATTAATAATTGAAAACAAAAGTTTAAATCATCCGTTAAAACCTTTCAATTTATATTTTTGTTGCAAACAGAAACAGTAAAAAATACATTGGCATAAATAAACTATTTTTAAAAAGTAATACAAAATAGATTTTACAATTACAAAAACAAATTGAAGTCATACTATTATATAATACAACAAATTTGTGATCTGCATGAAAGGGAAATAATCCACACTTTAATTAAATAACTACCATAATCTTTAGAATCTTTAGAGATTCTGAATCTCTTCATTTTTTTTGCCTACATGATGGATGGGTAAAAATTGTTTAGTAGCTGAAGATATGAAATTCATTTCTAATATGAATGAAACAGGACACTTTTAATTTTTTATTAGTAAAAAGTTGAAAATTTTTAAATATATGCTAGTTTATAAAACTGGGAGGTGGGGGCTTCAGAATCCTTATATTTCTATATTTTTATTACAGTTTTGTAATTAAATATAAAGACAACATTTTATGAGGGGTTTAATCTTTATTTATTTTCAAATATATAAACTTTACATGTCTATTTATCTTGGTGACTTTGATATTTATATAAATGCATCTACAGAAGCTAACACAACATATCACCTGGTAAGTTCAATTCCCATCCCAAAGATTTAATATTAGGTGCTAAATTTTATCTGTGCCTTTTGGCAGGTCAGTGATTTTTCCCCATTTCCTCCCCCAAATAAAATATTTACTACCACAATATAACTGAATTATAGTTAAAAGTGTAGCTGAATACTTTGTCATAACCCTAACCCTTCATGCTAACATTTGCTATAAATAACTACCACATTTAGAAGGTAAAATTGAAATCTTCTAGATTAAACAGAAATGGGTTATTCCTTAAATTAAACTTCTTTACAAGAGAAATGATATTTTCTGACATAAAAGAAGGTTTAATTTTTTAAATCAATGATCAACAATATTCCAGAATCAAACAAATGAATAAATATAACATAGATTTCTTTTTACCATGCGGAGTCAGTGTGTTTTAAATCTGTCATCCAATCAGGACGCTCATTATTCTTGTCCAAGATAAATATTCATCGCTAAAATTACCTGTGGGTGTTTCCCCACTTCAACTCGTAAATTTACATAGAAATCGGAGATATTTCGTCATAAAACTTCACACATGGTTTTGTCTATCATATTTCTTGAAGACAAACATAAAATTTTATTGCATTTATCAATATTTTATGAGTATCAACAGTTTTTTCAACACCGTATCTGTTTCTCGATAGAAATCGGAGATATTTCGTCATAAAACTTCACACACTGTTTTGTCTATCATATTTCTTGAAGACAAACATAAAATTTTATTGCATTTATCAATATTTTATGAGTATCAACAGTTTTTTCAACACCGTATCTGTTTCTCGATACAGCCGCCCGATTACAGTGACCCAGATTAGCACGTTTCAGCAGTTTTTTCTTAATAATGTTATTTAACAATATTACTAGTGAATTTGTTAAAAATACCAGTAACTGTTACTACAGGCCCTTGTCACAATCATTTTATAGGGTTTATAGGTCAAGTTGTTGTGACAAACATGGGTTTGTGTCCAATACATATTATTATGTGGACACTGTTTGTCACAAACAACCTATAGCTACATGTGTATTAATTTCTATAAAAATGGTCGTGATAATTAAAAGACATGTTCAACTATCACTGTTTAAAATTGTAAGATAGTGTACATCTGTCATATCAATGGCAAAGCATAGGCATGATAGCAAGGACTAATTTATAACATCCTTGTATTGTGTTTTTTCAAGGGTGGCCTAACAAGCCAATGATATGTAAGGATGGTCTCATAAACCAATATTTTGTAAGGATAGCCTCATAGACCAGTCCTTCAGGATAGCCTCACAATCATTACTTTAGTTTTGTTATGTATTTCTTAGGTTATTTCACATTATATACCGTAATATAAAATGTCTTTCATCAATGAAACATTTTAATTGCCTTTTATAATTGATTTTTATTTAAAATCTGAAACAGAATAAATTATTTTATACTATGCATAATTCAAGCAACAATTGTAAATGTGTTTATTCTGATTCAGTATTCTTCCTAAAATAAACTGTATTAGTCAAGGTACATACACGTAATCCTAACATTAATCTTAAACTGTATCAGTCAAGGTACATACACGTAATCCTAACATTAATCTTAAACTGTATCAGTCAAGGTACATACACGTAATCCTAACATTAATCTTAAACTGTATTAGTCAAGGTACATACACGTAATCCTAACATTAATCTTAAACTGTATCAGTCAAGGTACATACACATAATCCTAACATTAATCTTAAACTGTATTAGTCAAGGTACATACACGTAATCCTAACATTAATCTTAAACTGTATCAGTCAAGGTACATACATGTAATCCTAACATTAATCTTAAACTGTATCAGTCAAGGTACATACACGTAATCCTAACATTAATCTTAAACTGTATCAGTCAAGGTACATACACGTAATCCTAACATTAATCTTAAACTGTATCAGTCAAGGTACATACACGTAATCCTAACATTAATCTTAAACTGTATCAGTCAAGGTACATACACGTAATCCTAACATTAATCTTAAACTGTATTAGTCAAGGTACATACACGTAATCCTAACATTAATCTGAAACTGTATCAGTCAAGGTACATACACGTAATCCTAACATTAATCTTAAACTGTATCAGTCAAGGTACATACACGTAATCCTAACATTAATCTTAAACTGTATTAGTCAAGGTACATACACGTAATCCTAACATTAATCTTAAACTGTATTAGTCAAGGTATATACACGTAATCCTAACATTAATCTTAAACTGTAACAGTCAAGGTATATACACGTAATCCTAACATTAATCTTAAACTGTATCAGTCAAGGTACATACACGTAATCCTAACATTAATCTTAAACTGTATTAATCAAGGTACATACACGTAATCCTAACATTAATCTTAAACTGTATTAGTCAAGGTATATACACGTAATCCTAACATTAATCTTAAACTGTATCAGTCAAGGTTTATACACGTAATCCTAACATTAATCTTAAACTGTATTAGTCAAGGTACATACACGTAATCCTAACATTAATCTTAAACTGTATTAGTCAAGGTTCATACACGTAATCCTAACATTAATCTTAAACTGTATTAGTCAAGGTACATACACGTAATCCTAACATTAATCTTAAACTGTATCAGTCAAGGTACATACACGTAATCCTAACATTAATCTTAAACTGTATCAGTCAAGGTACATACACGTAATCCTAACATTAATCTTAAACTGTATCAGTCAAGGTACATACACGTAATCCTAACATTAATCTTAAAACTGTATCAGTCAAGGTACATACACGTAATCCTAACATTAATCTTAAACTGTATCAGTCAAGGTACATACACGTAATCCTAACATTAATCTTAAACTGTATCAGTCAAGGTACATACACGTAATCCTAACATTAATCTTAAACTGTATTAGTCAAGGTACATACACGTAATCCTAACATTAATCTTAAACTGTATCAGTCAAGGTACATACACGTAATCCTAACATTAATCTTAAACTGTATCAGTCAAGGTACATACACGTAATCCTAACATTAATCTTAAACTGTATCAGTCAAGGTACATACACGTAATCCTAACATTAATCTTAAACTGTATCAGTCAAGGTACATACACGTAATCCTAACATTAATCTTAAACTGTATTAGTCAAGGTACATACACGTAATCCTAACATTAATCTTAAACTGTATCAGTCAAGGTACATACACGTAATCCTAACATTAATCTTAAACTGTATCAGTCAAGGTACATACATGTAATCCTAACATTAATCTTAAACTGTATCAGTCAAGGTACATACACGTAATCCTAACATTAATCTTAAACTGTATCAGTCAAGGTACATACACGTAATCCTAACATTAATCTTAAACTGTATCAGTCAAGGTACATACACGTAATCCTAACATTAATCTTAAACTGTATCAGTCAAGGTACATACACGTAATCCTAACATTAATCTTAAACTGTATTAGTCAAGGTACATACACGTAATTCTAACATTAATCTTAAACTGTATCAGTCAAGGTACATACACGTAATCCTAACATTAATCTTAAACTGTATCAGTCAAGGTACATACACGTAATCCTAACATTAATCTTAAACTGTATTAGTCAAGGTATATACACGTAATCCTAACATTAATCTTAAACTGTATTAGTCAAGGTACATACACGTAATCCTAACATTAATCTTAAACTGTATCAGTCAAGGTACATACACGTAATCCTAACATTAATCTTAAACTGTATCAGTCAAGGTACATACACGTAATCCTAACATTAATCTTAAACTGTATTAGTCAAGGTACATACACGTAATCCTAACATTAATCTTAAACTGTATTAGTCAAGGTATATACACGTAATCCTAACATTAATCTTAAACTGTATCAGTCAAGGTACATACACGTAATCCTAACATTAATCTTAAACTGTATCAGTCAAGGTACATACACGTAATCCTAACATTAATCTTAAACTGTATCAGTCAAGGTACATACACGTAATCCTAACATTAATCTTAAACTGTATCAGTCAAGGTACATACACGTAATCCTAACATTAATCTTAAACTGTATCAGTCAAGGTACATACACGTAATCCTAACATTAATCTTAAACTGTATCAGTCAAGGTACATACACGTAATCCTAACATTAATCTTAAACTGTATCAGTCAAGGTACATACACGTAATCCTAACATTAATCTTAAACTGTATCAGTCAAGGTACATACACGTAATCCTAACATTAATCTTAAACTGTATCAGTCAAGGTACATACACGTAATCCTAACATTAATCTTAAACTGTATCAGTCAAGGTACATACACGTAATCCTAACATTAATCTTAAACTGTATCAGTCAAGGTACATACACGTAATCCTAACATTAATCTTAAACTGTATCAGTCAAGGTACATACACGTAATCCTAACATTAATCTTAAACTGTATCAGTCAAGGTACATACACGTAATCCTAACATTAATCTTAAACTGTATCAGTCAAGGTACATACACGTAATCCTAACATTAATCTTAAACTGTATCAGTCAAGGTACATACACGTAATCCTAACATTAATCTTAAACTGTATCAGTCAAGGTACATACACGTAATCCTAACATTAATCTTAAACTGTATCAGTCAAGGTACATACACGTAATCCTAACATTAATCTTAAACTGTATCAGTCAAGGTACATACACGTAATCCTAACATTAATCTTAAACTGTATCAGTCAAGGTACATACACGTAATCCTAACATTAATCTTAAACTGTATCAGTCAAGGTACATACACGTAATCCTAACATTAATCTTAAACTGTATCAGTCAAGGTACATACACGTAATTCTAACATTAATCTTAAACTGTATCAGTCAAGGTACATACACGTAATCCTAACATTAATCTTAAACTGTATCAGTCAAGGTACATACACGTAATCCTAACATTAATCTTAAACTGTATTAGTCAAGGTATATACACGTAATCCTAACATTAATCTTAAACTGTATTAGTCAAGGTACATACACGTAATCCTAACATTAATCTTAAACTGTATCAGTCAAGGTACATACACGTAATCCTAACATTAATCTTAAACTGTATCAGTCAAGGTACATACACGTAATCCTAACATTAATCTTAAACTGTATCAGTCAAGGTACATACACGTAATCCTAACATTAATCTTAAACTGTATCAGTCAAGGTATATACACGTAATCCTAACATTAATCTTAAACTGTATCAGTCAAGGTACATACACGTAATCCTAACATTAATCTTAAACTGTATCAGTCAAGGTACATACACGTAATCCTAACATTAATCTTAAACTGTATCAGTCAAGGTATATACACGTAATCCTAACATTAATCTTAAACTGTATCAGTCAAGGTACATACACGTAATCCTAACATTAATCTTAAACTGTATCAGTCAAGGTACATACACGTAATCCTAACATTAATCTTAAACTGTATCAGTCAAGGTACATACACGTAATCCTAACATTAATCTTAAACTGTATCAGTCAAGGTACATACATGTAATCCTAACATTAATCTTAAACTGTATCAGTCAAGGTACATACACGTAATCCTAACATTAATCTTAAACTGTATCAGTCAAGGTACATACACGTAATCCTAACATTAATCTTAAACTGTATCAGTCAAGGTACATACACATAATCCTAACATTAATCTTAAACTGTATCAGTCAAGGTACATACACGTAATCCTAACATTAATCTTAAACTGTATCAGTCAAGGTACATACACGTAATCCTAACATTAATCTTAAACTGTATCAGTCAAGGTACATACACGTAATCCTAACATTAATCTTAAACTGTATCAGTCAAGGTACATACACGTAATCCTAACATTAATCTTAAACTGTATCAGTCAAGGTACATACACGTAATCCTAACATTAATCTTAAACTGTATTAGTCAAGGTACATACACGTAATCCTAACATTAATCTTAAACTGTATCAGTCAAGGTATATATATGTAATCCTAACATTAATCTTAAACTGTATCAGTCAAGGTACATACACGTAATCCTAACATTAATCTTAAACTGTATCAGTCAAGGTACATACACGTAATCCTAACATTAATCTTAAACTGTATCAGTCAAGGTACATACACGTAATCCTAACATTAATCTTAAACTGTATCAGTCAAGGTACATACACGTAATCCTAACATTAATCTTAAACTGTATCAGTCAAGGTACATACACGTAATCCTAACATTAATCTTAAACTGTATTAGTCAAGGTACATACACGTAATCCTAACATTAATCTTAAACTGTATCAGTCAAGGTACATACACGTAATCCTAACATTAATCTTAAACTGTATCAGTCAAGGTACATACACGTAATCCTAACATTAATCTTAAACTGTATTAGTCAAGGTACATACACGTAATCCTAACATTAATCTTAAACTGTATCAGTCAAGGTACATACACGTAATCCTAACATTTATCTTAGATTTTTACTAAATTATTATATTAATGTTGATAATTCAATTATGAAGAGAAAGTTTAAACAATGATGTCTATTTTTAAAGTGTTCTATCATTTATACAGCCATTTAAAGTCAATCATCTATAAATTCCACCATTTCAACAACTTTGTTTCTATTCTTTAATATACATGGTGATCGATGCCACACTCCAATTTTCTCAGTTTTATTTTTGGAAAGAAATATAAATGGAAACAATAGATTTTTGTGTTGTCTAGTGCCAATTTGCCTGTCAGTGTATTTGTATTTACAGAAGTCTGTCTGTTGTTTTTATCTTTAAGACAATTACTGTACAATCTGATTAATGTTGTATGTTAAATCGGCTTACAATCATTACAATCTGACACAATCACAGTCATGATGTTGTAAGTGAAAACACTGCAATCAGGTTCAGTTACAGGTATTAAAGTAAATCCTAGAGAGAATCTATTAGAAAAACTAAAGATCACCTGAATGAAAGTTAGATTGACACAACTTTGTAAAAAAAAGTGTCTAGTTCTTTTCTGTCTATCATCGCTCACTTAAACATATCTTTATCACACATTTACTTGGTAAATTTTCCTTTATTTTATACAACAGTATATACACTATGTATAGTACATGTACTATCATTCCTTAACAGAAATCTTTGAATTAAACAAATTTTATAATAATAATGCTTAGAAACTATTTGTTCAAAATCAATTTTTAAGAATCAATATTTGTTTTCAACAGTAATTTTAAAGAATAAATTTCTTTAAAAATTTAGCTTTATTTTATTTTGTAAATTCTTTTCATTCATTAAAGATATAATTTCACTATCTGAAATATACTGAAAGAGAATTTTTTTTTAGTTTGGTCGTAGGCAGGGGGAGATAATGTAAGACGTAATAGTGTCCTGTGAAATTGTGTCCGGTTGTGTTATATTTGTAATGAACTAGTATTACTGTGAGCACAGCTCACTAAGATATACCCCCGCTACCCACATCTGTCCAACATATTTCCATAACCAAAACATTACGGATTGTTCCGACCAAAAATGAAAGGGGCCCTCCTCTTTTCACCGGTAAGCTGCTGATAAAATTTCAAAACATTCTGAGAAATACTACCCAAGTTATCATACGACATAGGGTAAAAATCCTATTTTCCGTCATATCAAGTCCAATAACTCTGGAACGGCAATAGTGAAAATCGTCAAAAATGAAAGGGATCCTCCTCTCTTCACCAGTAAACAGCTGATAAAATTTCAAAACATTCTAAGAAACACTACTCATGTTATCGTACGACATAGAACATGGTTAAACCAGTATACCCCCCTACAACTTCGCTGCGGGGGGTATAAAAACCTTACACAGACCAAACGAAGTCATCACTGTGCTTTATTCCGTCCTCTGACTTCATCATAGGAGACAATTGTAAGGGAGGACACTATTTAATGTTACAATAACTCTAGTCTAATTTAACCACAACTAAAACATATTTCTTCATCTTATATTGTGGATATATGCCAAGGCTGTCATGTCAACCCATAACCATCTGAGTCAAGATTGATTTTAAAGATTACAGTAGTTTCAGAGAAGATATTAATATAATTTATTATCTATCAAACATGGCCTAATTTACATAAAGCAAAAGCTGCTACTGTTTATTTAACAAGGACCATAGATGATGGGATCATTCATCATGATTTAATGCATTATAGGTTCACTTTGTAGTTACAAATTTTATGTAAATCAAATTTAGACCAATTATACCAAATAACAGGAATGTCAACAAGTACTGAGCTTGTGAGTACATATGACCACTAAAACATAAACCAGAGGCTCCCAGGAGCCTGTAATCGCTCACCTGGATCAAAGCTGCTTTCAATAACAACGCAACTGCACTGTGGCGGCCATCTTGGCGGGAGAGCGCAACTGCCGGACACCATTTTGGAAGAGGACCATCCAATGACTATTCCATCAAAGTTTGGTTTTAATTGAGCTACTGGTTCCAGACAAGATGGTTTTTATGTGAATTTCCCATAGGGTCCTATGTTAAACTAAGTACAGCTGTGCAGCCATCTTGGTCAGAGGGCGGGACCACCAGACACAAATTTGGTTCAGCGGTTTCAGAGGAGAAGATTTAAATGTGATCTTTTATCAAAATATTCCTAATTTGCATAATCGGTATAAATCGGCTGAAAGAAATGTTTTTAAAAAAAACCCCGAACATATGCTAAACTACACCTTGCCATGTAGCTGCAGTTCAAATTTGAGCTCATTTTGACTTATACTAAAGCAGCAATGGACAATTGAAGAAATTTCTATTTTTAGTAACAGTGGCCATCTTGAATGGAGGGCGGGGCTGTCGGACACAATTTTGAAAGGGACCCACCCAGGGACCATCCCTGCCAGGTTTGGTTTAATTTGGTTCAGCGGTTTCAGAGGAGAAGATTTAAATGTGATCTTCTATCAAAATATGCCTAATTTGCATAATCGGTATATATCGGCTGAAAGAAAAATTTCACAGAAAAATCCGGAATATATGTTAAACTATTCCTTGCCATGTAGCTGCAGTTAAAATTTGAGCTCATTTTGACTTAAACTAAAGCAGCAATGGACAATTAAAATTTCATCCCCCCTTTTTCTATTTTTAGCTTGGCGTCCATCTTGGTTGGAAGTCGGGAACACCGGACACAATTTTGAAAGGGGGCCATCCAAGGACCATTCCACCAAAGTTTGGTTGCAATTGGTCCAGTGGTTTCTGAGGAGAAGATTAAAATGTGAAATGTTGACGGACGGACGACGGACGACAGACGACGGACGAAAAGTGATGACAATAGCTCACATGGCCTAAAGGCCAGGTGAGCTAAAAAAGAAGTGGAATAATTTGTGCATAACTTTATATTTTTTATATTATAATTTTCCACTATCTGAGTATGATTATGAAATAAGGACATATGGAGGTCACCATATAAACATATGACTAAATATTACCAACGATAATAAAATATTTATCAATAATTCATGACAATTCCTAAACAAGGTCATATTATAACTATTAACAAGTAATTCATCGTCCAGGACAAACAAACACCTGTATATGATCATGTTTTTACTATACTGCAAAACTAAATTTAAAATATTTAAACCTACCAGCTATAAAATTAGGACAGCTGTTTAACATGGCAAATATATTTAATTTATTTCTTACCATTTTATTTTTAATTTAAATATTAATATATATTTCTCATTTAATCTGACTTATTTTATTTTAATGATTAAGTTGAACAATGACGTCAATAACATCTGAAATCTGTTTGCTTTTTACCCATCAATATAATTGTTTACTTCATACTCAAGAAAACTAGAAAAAAAAATATATAAATCAAGCCTTAGAAATTTTAATTACCATAACATTATAAAGGTTTTGTCTTTCATATTGTCACAGATATGAACCTACTGATAAATACTTCAGTCTTTATATAGCTTTATTTTTTAACTATGGATTTTGACAGCAATTTTCTAGAAAAAGAAATTGCGCCCATAGATTCTCAAAAATATGATTTTGAGTGTTATATTGGTGAAGATCGTTTGTCAAGGCAGAAGGTTCATAGTCAACATGATAATCAATAGTCATAAAATCTGATAAAAAAATAATATAATGTCCAAGAATGATGGTCAGGGGGCATTTAACGCTACTTTCAACAATATTTCAGATTTACATATCATGGATGTCAGTCTGAGGAAACTGAAGTACACAGAAAAAAACACTGACCTCACTAGACACTGACAAACTTGATCACATACAGTTGTATATAGTACACCTCACCACAGACAGTTATTAATCAAACTCACAACTTTAGAGGTGATATGTACTGACTACATAAGTACATGCAAAATACATATAGTAACACATAATCCATTCTCTGTCCGATAATAAGATCACCACTCTTATCATCATTAGATCATTGTAATAAACTTATAATTAATATCAAAGTTTGATTTTTGAAACTAAAACCTATATTTGTTTACTCTTACCATCCTGCATATGAATATAACCCAGAATAAAACGCTAGAGCAAACTTGCCAGGCGATGTGGTGGAATTTTCAAATGGGTCTTGATAACTTTCTCTGTCACCTGAAATCAAAGTGTAGATTTTTATACAATAAAATCAGAATGTCCCAGGAGGCTGTAATCAATATCTATTAATAGGTTTATAATTGGTATAATTGTATTCAAAGAGTCATATTTCTACATACAATTGTATAATTGGGAACATTCATGTATATTTCAATCAAATTTGATCCAATAAAATAAATTAATGAACATAAAAATCATGAACAAATAGCATTAATTTCCTGTAAGAATTGTCAACAAAAATTGACAAAATCAGTACACAGAAACTCAAAGACCATATTTGTTAACCTATGCAAAGGTTTAAATTGACATCAAAATATGTAAAATGTAAAAGTTTGGTAGAAATTTCTACTATCAGTAAACTTAGCCATTCCGGGTCAAGATGAACCATCCAACCATCTCAACCAAAACATGATTCAAATTGGTCTAGGCCCAAAATAAATATTACATGTGTTTCCACTAACCCTACCTACCCTAATTTGTTGTGCCTACCCTAAAGTTTTTTTGACCATTTTTGAATAAGCACTATTAAAGTCAGAATGTGTCCCCTGTAGAAACTAGCTAAAAATATTTTAAAAAATAAAATCTTTTTTCTACCTACCGACCCTAATATTTTAGAGCATGTTAGCGGAAACACAGGTATTTGTTTCTTGGCCCTATTGATTTTATAATGAACTCAAGATATTTTATTTATTTTTTGTATTTCAATTAGTCATGTATGAATATAGTACCATGTCTTTTCGTTAATTTACGCCTTTTCAGTTTTCAATTACAAAAATAATTTTCATACAAAAATAATTTGCATATATTCTGCAATATATCTTTACTACATGTACTTGCTCCCCCTTTGAAGAACCTCCACGTTTTTACTGATCACTGCAGTGATAAAACATGTATAATGTACACTGTAATATCAGGAGGTCAATGACACCTAATACATGTATATACAAAATGTATAAGACACAGATTGTAAAGATAGACCACCCCTTCATTACATCTGTGAAGTGGCCAAGTCATACCAGAAATCATAATCTGCATACCTTGCATGCACATGTATCAATCTATCATGTGCATTAATGTAGAAATATCTATATGAAGGACTTTTTACAGGATAGCGGGTACATAAGTACATATTTCCCATACATGTACTAGACATTGAGAATGATCAAGCTAAAATCTTCTTTAAAGCAAATTATTGAGTTAATTTTTTTTTCCTGATTTAGCCCCGCCCCACTTTTGTGTCTGTCCCAAGCAAGGACCTGGATTTCAAGCATCATATGTCATGGACTTTTTTGTGTTCAGTGAGTAAAGGTGAGAGGTGATTTAAATGTGACATACCTGTATGTACATTCATTCAAAGCACTTATTTGTATCCAGGCACATGTACATGCATTTTTACTACCAGTAAATACTGTACATGTGTACACCACTGATATTGTACAACGATGTCTTAAAAAGTATCTGGCCAAAATTAAAAATAAGTTTC
The DNA here is from genome assembly GCA_963680875.1 of Bathymodiolus brooksi. Lineage (NCBI taxonomy): Eukaryota > Metazoa > Mollusca > Bivalvia > Mytilida > Modiolidae > Bathymodiolus > Bathymodiolus brooksi. The sequence continues at coordinate 134,836,768 of OY804578.1, forward strand.
TTTCCCCTTACCCGACCGACCCTGTCAAAATCGGCCGACTGAATTTTTTTTATTGGAAATTTGCCGTTAATTTTTTTTTCCCGTTTCGCTCAAAATTCGCTTTGCTGAAAATTCCATATTTTAGATTCGTTTCGCCAAAAGATCGATATTTTTGCATTACCAAGCACATCTTTGTCGTCAAAAAAAAAAGCCTACCTACCTACCCACTTCCAAAATTGTGGTCCGGGTAAGGGGAAACAGAAATATTTTTAATTGTGGCCTCAGACACCCTTGAAGACCCTAACTTTAAAATATCAAAAGCTATGCTGTAACTTGATTAACACGACGGGTGCCGCTAGTGGAGCAGGAACTGCTTACCCTTTCGGAGCATCTGAGTTTACCTCCGGTTTTTAGTGGGGTTCGTGTAACTCAATCTTTAGTTTAAAATGTATGTTTTGTACATCGTTGTTTGTACTTTTGTACTTTTTCTTTTGGCCATTGTGTTGTCTGTTCTTCGATATACAGATTCTGATTACCTCCCTTTGGTATCTTCAAACTCTTCTTATTGTGCATCAATCACAGAATTGTGGTACAAGTCATTTATACCCCACTGGTAATCTGCCCTACATGGTATAATTTCCACTTGCTAAATTAATATTATTTTTTCAATTTCTGAAAATTCAAATTAAAACATACTTAGTACTTATACAGTGTGTGAAACTAAGTTTTGTGGTATCATAGATCAATGTCTCTTTTACATAGACCTCACTGTACATTATATACAAAATTTTGAAAATTTGACATAGACCAGCTTGATTTTACATAGACATTCATGTTTGTCTATAGGTCTACTGCTAATTTGACATAGACCAGCTTGATTTTACATAGACATTCATGATTGTCTATAGGTCTACTGCTAATTTGACATAGACCAGCTTGATTTTACATAGACATTCATGATTGTCTATAGGTCTACTGCTAATTTGACATAGACCAGCTTGATTTTACATAGACATTCATGATTGTCTATAGGTCTACTGCTAATTTGACATAGACCAGCTTGATTTTACATAGACATTCATGATTGTCTATAGGTCTACTGCTAATTTGACATAGACCAGCTTGATTTTACATAGACATTCATTATTGTCTATAGGTCTACTGCTAATTTGACATAGACCAGCTTGATTTTACATAGACATTCATGATTGTCTATAGGTCTACTGCTAATTTGACATAGACCAGCTTGATTTTACATAGACATTCATGATTGTCTATAGGTCTACTGCTAATTTGACATAGACCAGCTTGATTTTACATAGACATTCATGATTGTCTATAGGTCTACTGCTAATTTGACATAGACCAGCTTGATTTTACATAGACATTCACGATTGTCTATAGGTCTACTGCTAATTTGACATAGACCAGCTTGATTTTACATAGACATTCATTATTGTCTATAGGTCTACTGCTAATTTGACATAGACCAGCTTGATTTTACATAGACATTCATGATTGTCTATAGGTCTACTGCTAATTTGACATAGACCAGCTTGATTTTACATAGACATTCATGATTGTCTATAGGTCTACTGCTAATTTGACATAGACCAGCTTGATTTTACATAGACATTCATGATTGTCTATAGGTCTACTGCTAATTTGACATAGACCAGCTTGATTTTACATAGACATTCATGATTGTCTATAGGTCTACTGCTAATTTGACATAGACCAGCTTGATTTTACATAGACATTCATGATTGTCTATAGGTCTACTGCTAATTTGACATAGACCAGCTTGATTTTACATAGACATTCATGATTGTCTATAGGTCTACTGCTAATTTGACATAGACCAGCTTGATTTTACATAGACATTCATGATTGTCTATAGGTCTACTGCTAATTTGACATAGACCAGCTTGATTTTACATAGACATTCATGATTGTCTATAGGTCTACTGCTAATTTCGCACTATTAATATATATTGGTACTCACTTGAAAACAGGAAGACGATTCCGATGATGATGATCATGATTAAAGCGATGATTTTTGTTGCTGTAAAGATGTCTTGAACATGTGCTGCAGACTTTACATTTTTACAATTGATATATGTCAGAATGGCTGAAATACATAAATTACAAATATTTGACACAGGTTTGACTCAATTCATGATTGATTGTTGTATGATGTCAAGTAAAGCAATATTTCATTTATAACAAATAAATTGATCAGCATCAAGATCAAAAGTTGACACAGGTAAGTGACATAAATACATGTATTCAAGGCTCTCAATACTTCTAAATCAGAAGGAGTGACTGATAGTGGCTTCTCTCTCAAAGAGCTAACATGAAGAAGTGGAAAATAAAGAAAGAGAAGTGGGAATAGTCTATTGAAAATTTGCTTTGCAATATGTACAGGAAGTCACCCTAAGCTAATTTAATAAATACATCAAAAGCAGTTAGTTTGGTTTTTGTTTTATATACATGTATACATGTAAAATTTCCTAAAGAGCACTTAAAAATATTTTTTTCTGTATATCTTATCAAATGGAGTGAGTGAGTGATTGTTGCTTCACCCGAATTCAGCAATTTTTCAGCTATATCATGGCGAGAACAAGTTAATTTTCAATGAGATGATGATGAGTCTGCTTTGTTCTAGACCAACATGCTGAATTGGATTTTTATAGTGTTAGCTCACTGAAACAACAGTCAGCGGGTAAACATGTTGATCCACTCAGACACATTATTCTGATACCGAGCTGTGAAAAATAAATACCAATTTAATAGTCTTTGGTTTGACCCGACCAGGGCTCGGACCCACAATATATCACACTTGAGGTGAGCACGCTAACCATTACGCCACCGATGTGGTTCTATTATCAAATGGATGCTTGTGAATTTATATATATATGTGTAGAAGCACCCAAACCCTACCCAAAGAAAAGCCTTAAAACCTAGAACCACAACAATTGTAACAATCATTTTTTTGGTGACGTTCTTCAGCAAAGGAATGATGTGTCTACCAATTTGCTCAAAGGTAATACCGGTATCTGAGTGTACAAGCCTAAAAGACCAAAATATCAATTTAATTTTCATACACCTGTATTTGACATTAAAGGTTCATTTTTTTCTACCCCTATCTGTGGTGAAATCATTTACATTTCTATTTCAGTACATTTACTATTTTTTCAAGTTGACTTTTAACCTTAATTCAAGTTTTAGGTACAAATAGATGAATCAGTTACATTTTTACTGGAATCTGTTGATTTCACAACCATAAAACAAATAGTTTGTTTTACTTATGTTTATCTCTATTTTAAAAGAAACAACATCTATCTGTTTATATGGAAAAAACATCATAAACAAAGAAAGATGATGTGAAAAAACAGCGTAAAGATGTCCTCAAGATAGAAGATACAATCTGATTGACGATTTCTCCAGAAAGAATGTTTTAGAAATCGGACACAATTTTTAATCTATAGTACAAAGAAGAAGTAACTTAATAGTGCATTCAAACACTAATCTGTAATTATGTTTTGCACAAACAAAGTTTCAAATTAAAAAAAATAATTTACATAAAAAATATGGCCTGAATTTAATTAAATTGGCTTCTACTGATCCAAGGCATATATAGTGGGAAAATACAGCTTAACATGTATTAGGGACAATCTCTAATAAGCAATAACTTGCATTATGTGACCTAAATTTTAATTTCCTTTCACAATACATTTCAAATTAATTAAACCTGTATTTAGTGACCAACTGTCTTATAATTATGTGACCCTATTTCAATGTTCCCTTTGGAAGGTCACATAAGCAGTCCTCCAAAAGAAAATTTGAATTTACTGGTCCGACTAAAGTTTTACAGGTCTTGGGCTGGGGGACCAGTGCTCATCGTGAGGACTGAAGGTCACATAAGACAGGTTTGACTGTACCTGTGGTTGAATATTAGCTACATTGTATCAACCATACTTGTCTAGGTACATGGGAACATGTTTAATATCAATGTACATTGTCTTTAGGATTAAGTGCCATTTGCATTTCAAATATTATTGAATCATTTCTAACTAGTACAGAAAATGGACAACCAAGACATATAGAGAGAACTTAGTGGACATATTGGTCCACAGACTAATTAAGTGCACACCAAAAATGGATAATTTTTAAATATTTAATCTCTGCTACAATACACTCAAGGACATATTGTGATAGATGTCTGACATGTCGGATGGACACAGGTGCAATAAAAAGGGTCATAAAACTAGAGAGTTGAGCCAACAGGTGTAGTTAACTAAGACTAAGAATCTTTATTCTCAAATAAACCATACATTACAATGGTATAGAGAAGTTACATATAAAAATACAACACAACACACACATGACAAATAAATAACAGATACACAAATACATATACATACAATATTTATATTACAACAGGAGGAGTTAAGTATTAGCCAAGAGAATATCTGATCTGTTGATTTTTCTTATAAATCTACATAACTTTTCTAGTTTTATTTTTTCAGAAGTACACATTATTTGTTTAAATTTTAATTTATTTGGCCTGTGAGTAAGATATCTACTTATTAGTTGGGTTCGATTTTCAGTAAACAAATGACATTCCATAATATAGTGGAATTTGTCACCAATAGATCTGCTATTACATTTTAAACACTGTCTATTTTCTCTGTCGATACCATTCCACCGTCCAGTTTCTATCGGTAATTTGTGGTTCGAAATTTACATAGTGTATATATATCTTTGTCTTCCAAAATATTGAAATAATTTTTGAATTCAAAGTTGTCTTTAAATAATCTATAATTGATAGCTTTTGGTGAGTTTTGTATCAGAGAATGCCACTCCTGTGTAAACTGCTCATGGAGACGGTTCCTAATTAAAGCTAAAAGCAGGTCGGAATTTTGAAAGAATTGTTGAGACCAAATGTAGGAATAACCTGTATCATCAAAAATGTGTTTAACATGTTTAATCCACGAAAAATCCAGATTTTCATAAATAAAAAGGTTATACAAAATTTTATAGGATTAAATGTTTAATTGCCTTTAATTGCTACCTGTGACAGGATATGACTTGATTGTTGACATTTACCTGATTAGGTTAATTTGGAATAAAATTTCTTTTTCAGGTAATGTGGTTTGGATAAAATGGGTCATGGGTCATCAATATTTATTAGAATCAAACTGTTGTTGTTTGTGGAAGCATGTAGAAAATAATTTATTTCTGTCAAATTTTATGAAAATCAGTAGTCCTTCACTAAATATATTTTACAATTTATTCTATTTTCGTGGTTTTTTCCAACTCTAATCTCTTGAATATTCATTTTTTTTTACTTGAAATCTATCTATTTTTAGACTGTATCTAGCTAGCTAGAGTGTCCTAATATTAGTTCAGTGACACTAGTTGACTTTGTTTGGATGGTGTGATGTGAAGCATCTGTTCAACAATAACCTCTTTGTTCAAGTTCATTGCAGACTACAGTACCGTGCCAAAAATGAGTCAAGTTTTCAAAAATTCTTTATACAAATAAAAAAAATTTACATCACAATTTACTAAATAGAGGTGACAAATTAAATCATATCTTATAAAAAAAAAACACTGTTTCTAAAAAAAAGTTCTCGGAAACTGACATCATCAAAATGCTCCTGTTTCTGATTGACACTATATTTGCTGTGTTTGGTGAACATCAGACAAATATTTTATCTGGAGAATCTAGCTACATGTACATGTAGCTAGGGTGTCTATACTATCAAAGTGTCAAGTTACTGTGTCCTAACATTAGTTCAGTGACACTATCTGACTTAGGATGGTGTGATGTGAAACACCTACATGTAAGATTCATTGTTCTACATGTACAATAACATGCAAGTTAAATGAAACAAGTTCATTACAGTATTGTGCCAAAAGTCAGTCAAATTTTCAAAAAACACCTATACTTCTTATAGAGCAAATTAAACAAATTATAATTTTTTAACATCAGTTTACTTGAGGGACAAATCAGATCATATTCTGTAAAAAAAAACCACAAACAATAACAAAAACACCCCGATTCAAACAAAACATTCTCTGAAATTGACATCATCAAATTGTTTTTGATTGACAATACATTTGCTATCTTTGGTGGACAACAGACAAATATTTTATCTGGAGAATCTAGCTACCACGGTACATGTAGCTAGGGTGTCTACTATCAATGTGTCAAATTACTGTGATGTGAAACACCTAAGATTCATTACAAGTCTGTTCTACAATAACATGTTAGTTAAATGAAATAATACAAGTTCATTACAGTACCGTGCCAAAAATGAGTCAAGTTTTCCAAAAATACCTTGTACATGTATATATTCATATTTATAAAACACCATAAATTCTCAAGTTTGTTTCTTATCCAATTTTGATGAAATTAAGACCAGGATATTCTAGTTTCTTTCAGAAATTTACATCTTTTTGACATCTTATAGTTAAAAAGTTTTTGCATATAAACACGAATTAGAATGTTTGACATCAGTTTACTAAAATAAAGGACAAAAAACATTTTATTAATATAACAAGATGAACTGTGAGCTAATGCTCACCTATGATACCCCCGCTCTTCGGCAAACAGGAAGTAGGAATCTGACAGGTCAAAAAACGCTTCCCACGATATGGGGTACCTATATGAAACTTGTGACCAAATATCAGATTTCTGCCATCAATAGTTGCTGAGAAAAATGCGACGAACAATGCGCATACATGTTCAATGTGTATATAAATCAACAAAGTCGGCATACAGGAAGTAGGAATCTGACGGGTCCAAAAACGCTTCCCACAATATGGCATACATGTACCTATATGAAGCTTGTGACCAAATATCAGATTCTTGTCATCAATAGTTGCTGAGAAAAATGCGACGAAAAATGTGCATATACAAATGTATGTTAAATGTGTATAAAAATCAACAAAATCGGCAAACAGGAAGTAGGAATCTGATGGGTCCAAAAACGATTCCCACGATATGGGGTACCTATATGAAGCTTGTGACCAAATATCAGATCTCTGTCATCAATAGTTGCTGAGAAAAATGTGACGAAAAATGTGCATATATGTTCAATGTGCATAAAAACCAACTAAGTCGTCAAACAGGAAGTAGGAATCTGACGGGTCCAAAAACGCTACCCACAATATGGTATACCTATATGATGCTTGTGACCAAATATCAGATTTCTGCCATCAACAGTTACTGAGAAAAATGCGATGAAAAATATCTTGGACAGACGGACGGACAGAGGTCCCTGAAACTGCTCGAGTTTTTCATTGACAACATATTTGTTGTATCTGATGGACAACAGACAGTATGCTTCTCCTCTTGCCGACTTGTTCCTTTATTCATTTGAAGCAGACTTCTCAAGAAAAAAGAAGGAAGTTAGTTCTATCCTCTAATTTCAATTTCCTCTATATACTCGTAAATCAAGTTCTTTCACTGAATAATTCAGTTTGGTGACTGTAGAAGTTGACAGCGAATGCTGGTTGAGGGTGAAATTTCAATTTGGATATTTAAATTTTCCCATTGTGAACTTTCCATTTATGAAGAAACATTCAAGCAGCACCTGCGTATGGAATACTGTATTTATTTCCATCAGCTGATGCTTACAAGTCTTCTGTTAGTGTTATGAGCAAAAATTGTCAGTTGTTCACATTTTTCATGACAAAAGATAAGGACCGCCACATTTACTAAAACTGTAGGTCCTAGTTGAGGGATATAAAAATTAAACTTCAAAGAAAAGTTCTACCATTTTGACAAAATCAAACTTTTCAAGGTTATATGACGTATAAAATAAGTAGAATATACATGTTGTACATATGTACATGCACCATTGTATAAACCTACAAACTGTCTAGGTAATTTTGTAATTTACAAAGCCGGGCACGAACCCACGTTGTAATGGTTATAGGCTTGTATGAGTTGTTAGCCAATAGGTAATCCAACTACATTTTTTTTGTACCTAACTCATTGAGCCATCCGGGCCCTCTACAAATTATGTAAAGTAATTAGTTTAAAATGATGACATAACAGTTGTTTAAGGTAAAGGCTGAACATTTAAAACAGCAAACTGTTGTAACATTAATGACAGAATTTTTTTTTTAACATTAAAAAATCAACCATTCTGTCAAATAAAAACTGCTATATCTGTGAAATAGGAGACCAGAATATTTTCATAAATTATTGAAAATTACAACAAATTAAGATGCTTTTCACAAATACAAGTGAGTCTTAAGAAAACAAATTACCATCTCCAAAACTGACAGGAATAATAGCCAATTATTTTAGACCCTTTTTCTATACATTGTAGGCTTAAATAGATAAAAATAAAAAAAATCAGGACTTGACATTTTTAAAAGTTTCTCTAACATTTATAGTGTTTTTATTTTTTTATTTTATTGCCAATTTATAATTTCATATATAACAACTTGATGCCTCCTAGCCAGTGTTTTATTAAAACTCTGTGGTTCTTTCTTTCCTGACAGTATGGTACAGTATTTTTCTGACAGTATGGTACAGTAAATTTTATTTGATTTCCAAATTGCCAAAATTCTGATTGACATTGAAAGTTTCAACTGGTGCCTTTAACATTATTTCAATTTACAATGTGTGTAGAGCATTACTTAAAAAGGAGCATTTTTTTCCCACATGTACACTTATTTCTTTCTATCAATAGGAATTTGAAGGTTGACTATTGTTTCCTGTTATGAACTACATTTTGTGGGCCCTGATCTGGAAGCAATAATTGGGGTCTTTGAACATATGTCCTGTCATTGTGTTTTGAGTTAAAGGAATCAGGGTTCTGTTTGTTTATCTGTTGGAGATTTAATTATCAAAGGATGAATTATTAATCAGCTTATATGTATGAGCTAACAGGATATATTATTTGTGCCTGTTAGTGTTAAGTGACATGACCTAAAATTTCATCATCATCTGTAGCCATTTATAGATTTGTATTTAACAGTTTGAGGTTATTTTTATTTTATTTTTTTATTTAATACAATGCATATCCAATACAAATAATGAATTAACAACAAATTCAAATTTAGATTTTTACATTGATTTTTATCCCAAGGGGATTATATCTTTAATTAGTAATTAATTGGTCGTGGGCATTTGATATAAAATTGGAGGGAATGTTTAATTCTTCATATATGTGTTTATTTTCATATGTACATTGTACATGTGTAAGTACGGGTACGCTGCTACTCAAGAAAGGAAAATTTACTATTGGGAAATAAGACAGTACGCTGCTACTCAAGAAAGGAAAATTTACTATTGGGAAATAAGACATTCTACAAACAATTACAACAACTTAAATTGTAAATATATTATGCAGGTCTTTTTTCACATTTATTTGAATAAAAAACAGCATATTTTAGTAAAACAAAAGTTAAATTAAATAGTCATAAATAGTAAACCAGTACTGATTATTTATTTTTCTATGAGTGTCTTAGACACATACATATCTCCTGATGATGGTGTCTCAAAAAACATTCTGATTGAAGAATAAATAATCAGCAATCTCCAGAAGTGTTGTTGTTTACTATTTCAAGTATTAAATATGACATTTATGATTGATCAGAACAACCCAGCATATATATAATATATACCTCAGATATTATGACATGTTGAACCTTGGTTACTTCATCATGAACTTGAACTGCAGTCATTTTCGATTGTAGATTGGTTTGACAATTTTGAAAGAGAACCACACCAGCCAAAACTTAATAATGCATTGGGTTCAGAGTAGAAAATAGCCTTAATTTGCATAAATTTAATATGAAAATTAGATTTCAAACTGAAGAAACACCTGCAACTGTTTATAATGTATAACTACAGTTGAATTATACACAATGTACCATATGTTATTCCAGATTAAAAAAAAAACCCATCTTGCACGAGTTTTGTTTAAATCTAGAACTTTTAATCTTCAAAATCATTTTAGTTTATTGACAAATATGTTACAAGTGAATTAGACCTTTCTGCACATTCCCAATTTGATTCAAAAATTATAGATTTTTAGATGAGTTGAAAGTACTTCCTGATAAAAGTAACCTGGTACAATTTGTAAATACTTGAACCTTGTAAAAAAAATCAGAGGATAATTTTATAGCAAAAAGAAAATTCACAACTTGTTGAAACAATATAATTGTGTACAGATTATGGGGAATATTAAATATTACTTTCATATGAACATTACATAAAAAGTCACTTTAAATGACCCTATTAACTGTATCTAAGGGAAATAACCCCTATAAAAAGTCACTTTAAATGACCCTATTAACTGTATCTAAGGGAAATAACCCCTATAAAAAGTCACTTTAAATGACCCTATTAACTGTATCTAAGGGAAATAACCCCTATAAAAAACATGTAAAACATTTAACTTAAATAGAATTAAATTGGAAATGTGCAAATGGTCCAGAAGACATATCTGAAAGTTTTGGCAAGTCCCACCGTTGTAAAAATCTAAAAACTTTATTGATTCCCCAACTGAAAATGGTGAGTTCAGGACTCATCTAGGCGAGTTGCAAAGATCGCTGTAATATCATTCCAATTATTCTCAGGTTTTCAAAACTGTAAATCTCATGCCAGCCTCCAAGTTAATACATCTTTGTTGACATTAATAAACCTGTATGGGCCAGGTAAATACAATAGAGGAAACACACCTGTATGGGCCCCCTGATTTTAAACAGTATATTGTATTCAAGTTATTCATGAAAATCGTTCAAATTTTAATAAAAATTACCGCCTGTAAATAGTGAAAAGCCCTGATACCTTACTTTGCTTATTCACAGTACAAAGATTTGAATTCACAACATTAATATAATTACATTACATGAAAAAGTACCAATATTATAGATACTGATTTTATCTTATCTAAAAAAAGTAGTGAGAGCCATAGTACTGTATACACTGTTACCATATCCATGTTTTTTTTACTCATTTAAAAGGCTCTACCTATATTGTATATTATGAACCATGACTGTGTATACATACATGTATGTAACACATTTAATATCGGCATAATTAAATTTGTGGTGACCAATAAAATGTTCGTCACATCCTTTATAGTTTTGTTGTCATAGAATTGGCTTTTCATGTTTACACGAAAAATGCAAAAATAGTAAAAATGTTTTTTTTAAATTAAAACAATTAAATGGTAAAAAGGATTTTTTTTTTAAATAAAAACAATTAAATAATAAAAAGACATTTTTTTTTAAATAACAACAAAAGATTTCACTGTATAGTTGAAATTACAATTTAATATATTTTGGTCGTTCTGGATAAATTACAAAAATCCTTTCTGTTGACTAATTTTGCTTCACAGCTAATTATATTATATACAGCCTACTGGTAAGTATGGTGGTAGACAATTTACTTTATGTTATAATGTAAATGGTAAAATATGTCTAGTTTGGTTTTCAGTAAAGATCAGTAAACATATAAAAATGTCATTATAAAAATTGTACATTCATCTTTACATGTATTTTGACAACCGATTCAATATTCATATAAAGGTTAAATAACATTATTTCAAAGAGAGAGCGAGAGAGAGAGAAGGGGAGGGGGCGTATTGACACTGACAACAGATAATTTAACCCACATGTATACACGTGCACCCTGGTGATAAAGGAGGAAGACCACCTATAGGTATGTGTATAATTGTACTTACTGATACAGAGAGCTGCTAACAAGCTGACAGCTGATTTCGGGGGTCCACATGGGAACACTGGTTCTAGGACATAAGATGCAAATGTCAAGGCACCAATGGCATTACCACAGGGAATAATTACAACCAATGCCACCCACAGATATAAAAATGCAGGCAATTTTCCGAATGATACACCAATATAGGCATAGTCAGATCCTGATTTGAGAATCATTGTTCCAAGTTCTGCATAGCATATGGCTCCTACTAATGAAATAAGTCCACAGAATAGCCAAACAACGAGAGAAAGTCCTACCGATCCTGCTTCCATCAGAACTCCTTTAGGAGATATGAAGATCCCGCTCCCTATTATAACACCAACAATAATAGCTACACCATTGTGTAAACCAAGTTCTTTTTTCAACTTAATGGTACTACTGTTATCACTAAAAGAGTCCGACTCTGAAGATCCTTTTCCGCTGTTCGTCATTTTGTTGTTCTGACAGTAACACGTGCCGTGGAATATTGTAAACAAAGTTTTACGAGTGTCTTCAATTCCTATCGGTAAAATAATATTACGGCTATACTATATACTGTTCTTTAAAACAATATCCTTTCTTTGTGTGTTTAAATATTATTTCTTGTCTTTAGTCGTTTATATAAAACAGTGAAACACGGACAGTTTACAATTTCCTTCTTAACACAGCGCCGGGAGATGATGAAACTACAGAAAGGAAACATGCTTCTTGAGTATGATAGTGTTGACATCACGTGATTCATTACTTATAATATTTGAACCAATGAAATTAAAATAGGTCATGTTTACTACGTTTAGGAGTTCATTCATCAATTTAAAAAAAATAAAATAAAACAACATATTAAAATAGAATCCAGAAATGACAAGTCCGATAGAATATTATTTGTTTTCTTTTTCTCTATATCTTCAGTACATATTCGATATTGTGTTAGAGAGAATCTAAACACATTTTCCAAAAATAAACTATTAAAAGCCGTCTATAACAAGCTTAAAGTGACAATTTCATCAGTTACTGGAAGAGAGAGCTTTATAATGATGATAATAAAACAAATAAGAATAAATTAAGAACTTATAGGGAACTAAAATCTGAATATGTTTTGGAAAAAAATTTTGTTACTGGATATTCAGAAAAATATTGTATCTAACTTTGTCAAACTGCGGATTAGTAATCTTTTAATTGAACAAGGTCGTCACCAAAATACTCCTTTAGAAAATAGACTTTGCCCAATATGTAAACTAGAAATAGAAAATGAATACCACTTTGTTATTGAGTGTAATAAATTGACTTCATCTCGATCGAAACTGTATAGTAAGGTCACTGAAATTGTTCCTAATTTTTGGTTATGTCTGATTCAGATAAATTTAAATATATTCTTAGCAGTAATGATTACGATATTATGAAAATATGTGTAATAGGTATCTCTGAAATGTGCAGTGAGAGAAATACGTTACTTAAGAGCAATGCAAAGTAACCTTCATATTTGAGTTACTTTCATATTAATGTATTTATATTGTATTTGTTATAAGTTTGCTATAGTGACTTTTTGCCTCCTCAGCCCTCATGCTACTTTTCGTTTTTTTAATTGTTTCATGTTTTGTGTATGTCTGTTGATTGTATTGTTGCTGATGACAATCCTTTGTTGGATTTAATATCAATAAAGAATTTGAATTTGAATTTGTGTACAAATTAACTTATCTCATTTACTAATAATCGATATTAATTAAACATTACAACACAAGCTCTAATGAGCTTTTCAAATCGACTACATACAAAATACATACATTCATCTCACAATCATGCACAAACACACCAATTTAATAAAAATAATGCATAGTAATATTAAAACATAATGCATATGGTGACTTAAAAACAACATAAATGCTTGTTATGATCAAGGATTTATAAATCCTTGTTAAGATAGAACCTAAAAATGCATAGCAAAATAAAACATAAAAAGCATGGTAAGATAATACAAGTCAAAGTAAAAAAAATGAAGTTTATAAATCAGAGTTATGGACAAGCATACACAAAAGTAGCAATGATAATACATGCAAAATAAAAACAAAATAATAATAAAAAGTCTATAAGCATAGCAATAGAAACAGCAACATGTTTAGCACTGCACCATATTTCAACTAAAAATGGTAAGAAAAAAAAAAGCATAAGCTACGAAGCACTATATGCATGCACTGTTCATTGGATCCCATGTTTGTATTAAATTTTTAAACTGCCCCAAAGAGGTTTCCCTTCTACAGTGGTTAGGCAGCTCATTCCAGATTGTGCAGCCTTATAAGGAAAGGATTTCAGGCCATGCCTGGTAGTTCTGACTCCTGGTAAAACTGCTGTTTCCTGTGATCTAAAATTATAATTTTGAAATTTAATATTGAAGTCATGAAGATAACTTGGACTGTTTTTATGTATTATTTTAAATGTTTCAACAGCAATGGTTATTAATCTTCCAATTTTTAAAGAGGGTAGTTTTGATTTTTCAAGCAAATTTTCATATGAACTGTTATAATTGTCACAAAATAAACCTGATAGCTTTTTCTTGAATCTTTTCCATTTTAAGAGAATTTTTTTCACAACAATAGTGCCAGATTACAGGATAATAATTAAAATTTGAAAGAATGAATGAGTAATAAGCTGTTAGTCTACCTAACCTATTTAAATATTTGCCAATCCGTTTCAAAATATTTAGCTGCCTTGATGCTTTTTTACAAATTTCAGATATATGATTGTTAAAGTTTAAATTTGAGTCAATGGTTACTCCAAGGAGTTTAACGTTATCTTCACAAGTAATATATCATTTCCATTTAAATTGAATGTTAAATTATGTTTATTTGTCTTTTTTCCAATGGCAATAGCCTGAAATTTGTCTGGATTTGCTTTCATTAAATTGATTGAAAACCAGTTTATTAATTTTAAGCTATCAGCCTCTAATGTATTAACAACTTTATTTATGTCATAATCACAATATGATACTGTATTGTCATCGGCGTAGTTATAAATCGTGCTATTTTGAACAAAAAGAAATATGTCATTTATAACGATATTGAAAAGAACTGGTCCCAGGATTGACTGACCCTGTGCTAAAAAATAGAATAATTGTATCTATATATATTAATTAAAAATGTGTGGATTATTTTCAAAATTAGTCCACATTTAAGATAAGATAAGTTTTATATAACGTCGGCATGCTAAAACAACAAATACAACACAAGCTTTAGTAAGCTTTTGATCGACATTTTAATTACACAATAAAAAAATTAAAAAACAAACTCATATTTAAAAAAAATGATGTACATCCACTGTATTTGTTAACAAAGAGAATATGAATGAAAAATGCTATCATAAGAACAATCATTAATGGTATTTTAAAAAATAATGTCCAAAATGTTCATGCCGTCCACTACGTAATGCGTCAATGATATTAAATTATTTTTATGTAATCAACAATTTTTCTAAATTATATTTTCTTAAATATCCAATTATCATAGTCAGGCCACAATATTATTAAAATAAATATACTTGGGGCCTTTGCAGACCAGGTGAGCGATACAGGCTCCTAGAAGCCTCTGGTTTAAAATTAACCATTATTTTTTTTTAGCTAGTTCTACTTGCTTGCCCCTATGAATCTTTTCCTTTTCACGCAGATGTTTCTTTCCTCTATCACTGACACGACTTTTATCGGGCTTGACTGACTATATATGACCGAGTAACACGACCGTTGACTATATATGACCGAGTAACACGACCGTTGTCGACTATATATGACCGAGTAACACGACCGTTGTCGACTATATATGACCGAGTAACACGACCGTTGACTATATATGACCGAGTAACACGACCGTTGTCGACTATATATGACCCGAGTAACACGACGTTGACTATATATGACCGAGTAACACGACCGTTGACTATATATGACCGAGTAACACGACCGTTGACTATATATGACCGAGTAACACGACCGTTGACTATATATGACCGAGTAACACGACCGTTGACTATATATGACCGAGTAACACGACGGTTGTCGACTATATATGACCGAGTAACACGACCGTTGTCGACTATATATGACCGAGTAACACGACCGTTGACTATATATGACCGAGTAACACGACCGTTGTCGACTATATATGACCCGAGTAACACGACGTTGACTATATATGACCGAGTAACACGACCGTTGACTATATATGACCGAGTAACACGACCGTTGACTATATATGACCGAGTAACACGACCGTTGACTATATATGACCGAGTAACACGACCGTTGACTATATATGACCGAGTAACACGACGGTTGTCGACTATATATGACCGAGTAACACGACCGTTGTCGACTATATATGACAGAGTAACACGACCGTTGTCGACTATATATGACCGAGTAACACGACCGTTGACTATATGACCGAGTAACACGACCGTTGACTATATGACCGAGTAACACGACCGTTGTCGACTATATATGACCGAGTAACACGACCGTTGTCGACTATATATGACCGAGTAACACGACCGTTGTCGACTATATATGACCGAGTAACACGACCGTTGACTATATGACCGAGTAACACGACCGTTGACTATATTACCGAGTAACACGACCGTTGTCGACTATATATGACCGAGTAACACCACCGTTGTCGACTATATATGACCGAGTAACACGACCGTTGACTATATATGACCGAGTAACACCACCATTGTCGACTATATATGACCCGAGTAACACGACCGTTGACTATATATGACCGAGTAACACGACCGTTGACTATATATGACCGAGTAACACGACCGTTGACTATATATGACCGAGTAACACGACCGTTGACTATATATGACCGAGTAACACGACGGTTGTCGACTATATATGACCGAGTAACACGACCGTTGACTATATATGACCGAGTAACACGACGGTTGTCGACTATATATGACCGAGTAACACGACCGTTGTCGACTATATATGACAGAGTAACACGACCGTTGTCGACTATATATGACCGAGTAACACGACCGTTGACTATATGACCGAGTAACACGACCGTTGTCGACTATATATGACCGAGTAACACGACCGTTGACTATATGACCGAGTAACACGACCGTTGACTATATGACCGAGTAACACGACCGTTGTCGACTATATATGACCGAGTAACACGACCGTTGTCGACTATATATGACCGAGTAACACGACCGTTGACTATATGACCGAGTAACACGACCGTTGACTATATATGACCGAGTAACACGACCGTTGTCGACTATATATGACCCGAGTAACACGACCGTTGACTATATATGACCGAGTAACACGACGGTTGTCGACTATATATGACCGAGTAACACGACCGTTGACTATATATGACCCGAGTAACACGACCGTTGACTATATATGACCGAGTAACACGACCGTTGTCGACTATATATGACCGAGTAACACGACCGTTGACTATATATGACCAAGTAACACGACCGTTGACTATATATGACCAGAGTAACACGACCGTTGTCGACTATATATGACCGAGTAACACGACCGTTGACTATATATGACCGAGTAACACGACCGTTGACTATATATGACCGAGTAACACGACCGTTGACTATATATGACCGAGTAACACGACCGTTGTCTATATATGACCGAGTAACACGACCGTTGTCGACTATATATGACCGAGTAACACGACCGTTGACTATATATGACCGAGTAACACGACCGTTGACTATATATGACCCGCGTAACACGACCGTTGTCGACTATATATGACCGAGTAACACGACCGTTGACTATATATGACCGAGTAACACGACCGTTGTCTTAAATAATAAAACAAAACTAAATAAAATCGTAGATATCAAATTAAGTGCATGCGCACGACGCGTTTCTGGAATAACCTTCATCATGTACACTCTAAATAACCTTCATCATGTACACTCTCAGTGGAAAGCCAAATAATTTTATAAGTTTTGGGAGCAAGTAAACCAAAGGGACTAAACAGGATCGCCAAAATAAGAAGCCGGAACTGCTTACCCTTCACGAGCACCTGCGTTCATCCGCAGTTTTGGGTGGGGTCCGTATTGCTCATCTTCCGATATGGGTCATTCTCTGACAACTTTTACAATAGTGATGGCAAAGACTGCAATTGTGTCCCATTATTAATATTACAGAAAAACAAAAAAATTTAATTACATTACAAGTTGATATGTCGTTTGTTCATGTTAAATTGTATTTATTTAATTAAATTATTTAAAAAATACATTAAGGGATAAGGCGAATAATGGATTTACAAATTCTATGTTTACCGTCACATATAGAATAATACACGTGACGGTAATGTCCCATAGCAGGGATGATTATAGAAAAGAAGAATTAAACCTTCAAAAATTGTGTTTTTATCTATCAATAATTCTAGATTTGCAGAATTTCTTCCATTGATATATCCTCCAGAGCTGGAAGTTAAAGAGATCACAGATACCGCTTCGTCCGCATCATTTTTGGACTTATACCTCGAATTTGACGACAGTGGTCAAATCAGTACTAAAATTTATGATAAACGGGACGACTTCAATTTAAAAATTATAAATTTTCCAAATATGTGCAGCAATATACCAGCTTCACCTGCATATGGTGTTTACATCTCGCAATTGATTCGTTATGCAAGAGCCAGTAGCAATTATTCTGATTTCCTGAAACGTCATCTTCATCTGAGAAACAGGCTACTGGACCAGGGCTATAAAAAGATTCGCTTTATTCGATCTCTTAAAAAGTTTATATTCCGATACCAAGATCTTGTCGAAATATATTCCGTCTCTGCAGAAAGATTATAAACGATGGATTTTCATATAGTGAAAATGTATAAAGATAAAAATGTCAAAAATATTTTTTTATCAATGTGTGACGTAAAAGTATCTTTGACATTTACTTCACTGAGTTTGGTGCTGCTTTTGACAACTGTTTTACCTGTTTTGTTCAAGTATTGTTATAAATACTGTTATAGTGACAGCCGGAGACTTTGAGCCGTAATGAAAGGGTGAGGTTTGGCGCTTTAAAATCTGATTCAACCCACCATTTCTTTAGAAATGCCTGTACCAAGTCAGGGTCATTACGGTTTTCACAGTTTTCCGGTTGTTGACTGATTTTGTCTGTTTATATACTTATGAGTTTTGACTTTCCCTTTGAAAGATTGTTCGGAGTTCGGTAATTTTGTTATTACCCTTATTTTAAAGGTTTAATCATACCAAGTAAACATTAAATAATAATATGCTTAAAAATTATATATTTTTTATGTAAAATATTTCCTTTATTTACTCTGAAATGTGTGTCCTATGAATTTCTGTCTTTACCGTCACGAAAATTTAACGTTGCAGAACGTCTAATATACATGTGACTCTGAGATCGTAGGGCCTCACGTTAGTGCTTTCCTTTCTACTTCATCGGTGTAAAGAAACAGTACCGTGGATCAACTGTCAGCAGGATTCAAAGAAACAATCCAGTATCTTCATTAAAATGCATTAGTACCTTTATTCAACGTCTTTACCAAACATAATAGAAGTTCTTCTATTCACCTGATACAACATTTTAAACGTCATGTAGAAATAAAACGTTGTTCCCGATAGCAATGCACATATTTCACCTGTAGAAATATTTTCTGTAATACACGGAATCAATACCGAAATGCGGAATGGTCTTTACCGTAACAGTCATATTACAATCGTGACGGTAAAGACAACCACATACTTTTAATAACTTTTACTAAAGCATCAGGCACAGGCCTTGTGTAGAGTCAAAAATATGCTAGCTATGAGCATATTTTTGACTCTACACAAGCGCCTGTGCATCAGGAATGTATTTTGAGCACGGTTGAAGGTGTTATATTCAACCTCGTGCTTTTGATTTATGTTGGTAGTTATTATAAACCAAAATGTCTTTACCGTCACGCATGTTTTCTTTACGGTCATCATATATGTAACCTTAAATGACGCTGTAGTAGCACATCTATAACCCAGTTCTGTTATTTTTGACCTTTGAGCACTAGTTAAAGAATATAGCTAAAATATATACATCCAGGATTTCAACTTTGAAATTATGACACACAAACCTTTTAAATACTCTGTAGATATAAGAAAAATTATATAAGTAATTATACATATATCAACAGAACAATTTATTTGTTTTTATTCATATCGGTTTTATGGTTTATGTTAAAGAAAAAGTCAGAAAATGTGCGCTTAAGGTATTGTAACGGTAAAGACAAATATTTACACCCCACGGGAGTAAAAGACGTAAAAAATATATATATTTGATAAAACAGCTTGCCAAATACTTAATTCTGTCTCAAGAATGATTAATTAAACGAAATGTAGCAAATGAAACGTTTGTGATAAATTTTCGTTTCATATAGACACAACACGGTATTTTGAAAAACGGTTGTCAGAGAATGACCCATTTACGTTACGGTTGTCAGAGAATGACCCATTTACGTTACGGTTATCAGAGAATGACCCATTTACGTTACGGTTGTCAGAGAATGACCCATTTACGTTACGGTTATCAGAGAATGACCCATTTACGTTACGGTTGTCAGAGAATGACCCATTTACGTTACGGTTATCAGAGAATGACCCATTTACGGATTCTGATTACTAGTGATTACCCCTTTGGTATTTTCAAACTTTTCTTACTTTTTCTGTGTTGTGTTTTGTATTTCTTCGTTCTGTGCCTTGTGTACCCAATGTTGCCAGTATATCTCGATTGTCCATTCATGGTTGCACCTTCGGTTTTCTCTAACGTTTATTAAAGGAGGACGAAGATATGGTTCGTTTTATATGCTTCAAGCTATGAAACTTACGGTGTTCATTTATGATTTCATTATACCAAGTACATGTGCACTAAAACAAATCAATGCTTATCATGATGTCTCTGCTAATGATCCTTAAACATGATGATTTACAAATTCATATACTGTTAGATATAACCAACCCGATGAATCCCATGGTACATATCCTCAAAATAGAAGAATTATATCAAGATCGGGGACTCATCTCTGCAGTTCATAGAGATGCGGGATAATGGGAATAGTTCTGAAACAAGAAGGGTCTAAAATGGGGTGCTATATCAGATATATTTATTGTTTTCATTTATCATTTCATGTATTTTTTGCCCCGACTGAGTTATGTTCGTAATGTAGAGACATTATTAAACATATATAAACATTCCTAAGCTGACAAGAGTTTAACCTAAAGTATTATTTACGCACTGTACAATATTGTTGAAGATATATACAAAAAAATATCTGAAGTGTTGTATAAAATGGCGGTTAATCAGGACGCTTTGAAATTTCCATTTGAAATAAATGAAGATGAGTTGGATTTGTCCATAACACCCATTTTAAAAGACTATCCACCAGAATGCCTCCCAGAACCGGGGCTAAGGCGAAGAATCTTCAGATTGAACAAATTGACCCCAACATTTATGAACCTTCAGCTAGGATTGTTGCATTTATAATTCACAGAAAAAAATTAGAAGCATGGATCAGGGCTATGGGAATTTTGTATTATGAACATTTGGTAAAATAGGACCACCTTAGGGACCGACTTGAAGGGGGGGGGGGGGGGGGGTTATGGTTTTTTGTTTCGTTCAGAATTTTTATTTCGGACAACACAAGAGTTAGAATATTTATTTTTTTTGTCGCGCGAAGCGCAAATTTTTTTTCCAGAATTTAACATTAGGTTATATGACAAAAACTCTGAATCAGATTATTTTTTTTTCCTCCACCAAAATCAGAATATTTTTTTCAGCAACATTGGGAATCAGAATATTTTTTTTAGAAAAAAACCATAACCCCCCCTTCAAGTTAAATGGTCGTTCCCTTACCACATTCATTGGTATGATGAACCAGATCATTGGGTAAAATAGGACCGCCTTACCGCATTCATTGGTATGATGAACCAGATCATTGGGAAGAAGAAGGCAACAAAGCTATATGCATTGATGTTACTGAAGCTCACAGCTTCTATACAAAATCACAAAATTTGTAACAACTGGACTGATTCAAGCCCAGGGTTCATGTAAAGACAAATTTGCTCGTCGTGACTTTCCAAAATTATTAGAATTAGTCAAAAATATATGTGAGTTTAATAATGTTTGCAATGATGGGTCAGGGAATCCAAGTACAAACACA